>CM067061.1:23925659-23943159 GCA_033980235.1 Diadema setosum | reverse complement strand
TGTAGTTTAACTCCTGAATGTAAAATGTGAACGGTTACAGGAAAAAAAAAACCAATACATGAATGACTGGAAAATCACACGGGTAGATATATGAGACGAATATGAATGAAAATTTAACGAAAATGATTGACAAAAGACGAAATCGACCCTGCTGTTTTGAGTGCTGCGAAAGAGACTGACGAATTTGAACTGTAAATGACGAAAATGTATGCCAAATGACTAAATTGAATGGACTTTATTCGAAAATGAACGACGAAAGACGAATTTGAAAGTAAGATTGGCCTACTCCGACATTCCACGACGAAATTGAAGTAAAAATTTGTGAAATTGAATGAAAAAAGTTTGAAAATGAATGGTAAAACCTTTATTAGTGAAGGAGGTAGCTACCTAGATTTAGTTCAGGCAGGAAAGCCTCCATGCCCATTGACACATGCACAATATATTTCAAGTTGTTAGATGGTGGAAATAGAAGCACATATCTCTTGCACACATGCATCTATCTCTTGTACATAATTTACTTCGCTATTTTAGCGAAGGCAGCTGATCAGTCCTTCGAGTAAAGTTTTCAGACTGATGTATATGATGTATTATTGTATAGGTTAATATAGTAATAGCAATGGTTTATTAGTAGATTGGACGATGCTAGGGTCGAATAATTCGCTTTGTTTATCATACACACAAGCACATGTCGTGGCTTCATTTACAGACCCCTAACATAGAGAAAGATTAAAGAAAGTATATTCATTCACATTGTCCATTTTAGAAGACACCAAGACTTCTGTCAAGTGGATGGACCCCAGCCCACTGCACATGCTGTAATGTCAGAGGTGAATACTTTTTCTCAATATTGTGTATCATAATCTATGGTAATGAAATCAACAGGCGGAATATTACTATGACTATGTAGTATTTGTTTTGCATTTTTGGATTTTCTTTTGCAGATGGCTTTACCTTCTTGAATCAAATTATTTTGTCACTGTTGTTAATAAAAGATATAGAGTTTGCTTGTCCTGGAAGTTTGACGATAGCGCATTAACGCTATTGAATTCACGTGACATATGTATTTGGTTGCAGGCGACAATTGCGATATCATACATTCAAATATGCTTCCGCAAAATGAATTGCTTGTTAACCAAAGCTTTAATAATGAAGATATTACCAGCTTTAATTCAGACGATATACTATAATGTTCGTATGTTGAATGTAAATACACTTGTTATAAATCTTAGTGATATGTCGCTGCATTATGCGAGTGTCAAGTAACAATATGATTAATTCACCCTTGTGTTATGTTATGTAGGTTCTGTGGGAAAGGGACACGGACTTGCTGTATTCTGCGTCGGACAGTGTTGCGTTGCCTCTTGTTGTTTTTTAACCGTTGAGTTGTTTTAAAATTTGCTATTAGTTGTTATTAGTTTTAACCGTTGCGTTGTGTTAGTTGTGTCGCTTTTAACTGTGGATTTGTTTTAGTTGCTTTCTGTTGCTTTAAACTCGTTTGCCCAGTGTTCAGTTTAATGTTATAATTTTGGAGTTGTTTGGATTTTGGTTTAGTTTGAATTATTGCAACAAAGCGAAGTAATAAAGACACCTGTTTTTGTAACGGAAACAAACTAAAAAAAAAAAAAAAAATCATCTTTGAGCATTCCTTCTTTTCCCAGTCTTTATTAAATTGAACCAGGTGATAGATTTTGTCTGATTGAGCTATTGTAGGTCAACACTGACTGGACTGATCAATCATAACTCTTCATAAAACAGGGCCCTGCACGCGTAAGCCTGGCAGTATATACGGCACTGGGGTCTGGTCGCCGCGGGCGCCGCTGCCGGTGAGCTGAGGCTGAGGCCCGCACTTGGGCTCGCATTCTCAATTTGAATTGGTCAGAAGTAAAGTGTTGTACATTATTATACAACCGACATCCTTGTAGTACACGTACACGTACACGCACACGCAAACGTGTTACGTGTTCCGTACCGTACGGGTGTACAGTACGTTCGGTATAAGTAAGAGTAAACACTGTATTATGTATAAAATCAGTGCTGCAGAGCCCGGGGTGCGAATTATTTTTTCCCCACAAAGTTTTCGTTCCTGGTGCAAAGTATCAAATACACTGTAATTATTTAGCGGGGGTCACTCGCAGACTCGGGTGGTAATAAGGTTTTTCTGGGGGGGGGGGGGGGTTTAAGGGTCTGAAGGGGGGTGCGTTCGCACCCAACGTACCCCCCGTGACGTTCCTGTATTATCAGTAAAAATAGGTCGTCGTGTTACGTACGTCCTACACAATAGATGTGCGAGTTATTTTACTTCTTTACCTAAACTATAAGGGAAGCAGTTTATAGAAGCGCAATGCGTACCCTTCTAATTCTAGACTAGATCTACATAGCAACGACTTCTTCGAAGATAACGTATCATGTCGGCAGCGAACTTGCACTAAGTTGCATGACGTTCGGGCCGACGTCGATTACGATTCGTGTATATTGAATGGCCATAAATGGGATATGATACCAGGGAATATTGCACGAGTTAGGGCCAATAATGCACAAATCGAAAATGAGTGCAATATTGGACCTGATGAGTGCAAAAGTCTCTGGTATTCCATGAAATTAAGCCATCCAATATGGTTATTATCATCTACAATCATTATGTACATAAACTGCACAAAAGTACCGCACTTCTACTCGTCATTGAAGTTGACTCAGCACTGCAGTGTATCCTCTACGCAACTATACTCAACAAAAAAGTATAGAAGAGCTAAAAGGGCGTACTATCGCGATTTCGCACGGGTGTAATACGCCATGGAGCTCAACGGAGGCCATGGCGGCCATTTTGGTAACAATGTCGCAAATTGGTAACAGTCAATGTCGCGCCTTTGCCTACTGGACTTCGCGGTGAAGAAGTTGCCGCCCCGCGAGGAAGTCGCCGTCTTTGCCGAAGGCAATGGCGCAGGACAAAATCACGTAAACCTACTCCAGTTTTCGACGTTGAGTGCGTCAATATCCTGTATAGCGAAATAGTACGAGCAGAGGGTCTGGAAGCCAGACTAGGTCAATGTTTGCATAGGCGCTGTGTGTAGGCTCTGTGGCAACTATTCGGAGGACTCAAATTAGTTGTGTAAACCTGTTTAAGGCGTTTTTTTTCTTTGTTTAAATTTCTGGATTGCTTTATAAAATCAAGAATTACTTGTACGGTAAAATGAATTAAGTTGTTCATGAAATGAAGGCTTGAATTTAGGCATAACACTCACCAGTAGTTAGGCCTAGTGCTTCAGTTACTTAACAAACGCAGGCCAGATCCTGAGTCTGTCTTACTGCTTCTGTCAGCAGTGCCGGATCCAGAGGGGCGCACCGGAGCACCCCCTCTTTATTTGTTGTTAAAACAAAAGAAATAAAAAGAAGTGAGGCGAAAACCGGAAGTAGCACCAGAAATATTGTTCGCGCCCCTCCCCCTCACAGAATTCCTGAATCCGCCCCTGTATCAGTGCTTCCACTTTTCAAAGTCAGTCCTCCAGAAATGAACACTAAAAACTCCTGGAATATACAAAAGTGTCCCGGAATTTTTCAAACAGGCTACACTAACGCGATATACTGTTACCATGGCAACACATTGTTCAACAATTATGAAATATGAAGTTTGCGCAAGTATGTACTATATAGTGGTCGCATGTGCCAAATTTCAACGTAAATGCTCAAAGACTGAGGGAGTCAACTGAATCCACAACATTTTTGCATGATTTTCATTCAAAATATGCTGTTACCATGGCAACGCACTGATCAACAGTGACAAAAGAGTATGCAAATCATGCAAGTATGCGAATCTACGTACCATAGTGGTCACATGTGCTAAATCTCAAGCTAAATGCTTAAAAACTGAAGGAGATATGTCAATCCGCATATTTTTGTATGATTGGTAAAAAAAAAAACCTGCTGTTGCCATGGCAACAGATTTATTCACACACACATCAAAGGTGTCTTGCACAACTACGCCTTATATTGATCGCATATCCCAAATTTAAACTGAATTGCTGCAAAACTGAGTGTACTTCGATCCACATTTTATAAGATTTTCATGAAAATCTGCCGTTGCTATGGCAACGCTTTGTGCAATATTAATGAAAAAGGTGTCTTGCATATCTGCCTGTGATAGCGGTAACACATGCCAAATTTGGAGTTAATTACTCAAAAAATGAGAAAGTATAGTTCGATCCACAAGTTTTAACCAAAATTTGCCGTTGCCATGGCAACGCACTACGCGATCTTACAAAAAAAAAAGCGTCTTGCATATCTATCTTTGATAGCGGTCACAAATGCCAAATTTGGGGTCAATTGCTCAAAAAATTAGGAAGTAGTTGGATCCACGAGATTTTGCAATGGATCGACCGACCTGCTTGAGCGTGCACTGCGTGAAAAATTGACCTAGCAAAATGGCGGTGGTCACGTGCGGGAAACAAGTTTCGCCGGCGATGTTTTAGCTAGGTGAACACGCATTCCACGTTGTTTGAGTTCGGTGAGTGTAACGCTTTTTTATTTCGCGCTTACGTAAAGGGGCATAGTCCCGGTAGTATAGATGGCGCTGTTGATGACATTGCAGATCACCGTTAGCATTGATACGAAGATTACCGAAGTTGAGCTGTCATCAAGAGTAAAGTGCGTAGGTGTTGCTAAGTAACGTTGCCCTTGTTGTCTTCTTTGCGCATCGCGCAGTCTGTAGTAATGCCAGGGTGCGTGCATATGTGCTTGTTATTATGACATCACAAAAGAAGTTTGCTTAAGCTGTCATCCTCCTCAGCCGAATCATGAACCGAACTGTGATCGGACCACTGACTACAGTGAATCGGACTTCTTCGGACTCGGGAAAGTGGGCCAAAGCGTAAGCGCCAAAGAGAAGTCGATAGCGTACGTAGGTCTCTATAGGAAACTTGCGCCGTGCGCCCGCGTACACATTTGACTAATGCACCTTTAAAACTGTAAGTGATCCAAAGAGATTTTCCCCAGTGGTGGGGAGGAGAAAAATCTCTTTGAAGTGATCACGCGTTAGGAATGTGTGGACTGAAGAGATCAGTGAAACAAAAGGGACTATCACCATAGAGTGTAACGAACTTTTCTTCTAAGGTGACGTGATGGGCAAAACTACGCTTTATCAAGTGATCAGCTTTTGACCAGTCCTTATCAAGATTCTTAGCATGTCGAATATAAAATCTGATAGCCCCGGAGTCTGGGGTTCTGTAGAAATACATACATGTAGTACCAATAAGGGTACCGGTTTTCGACACTTAAGCACATTTCCTTGTTTACCATCAAGACTGCAACGTTTTACCTCGGAATTTCGATCTGAAGTTGAGCTACAAAGCCAATAATAACATGCCTTAAACGAATTCCCATTTGAATGCACTCGCGTTCAATTTTTAAGCGATTTCCGTCACGCCGTCGCTGGCATCAGATTTCGACACCCAGCATCATTTTTTCGACACAATCACAGCGCGCATCACACAGAAATCACATGGCGCGTACAGTACGCGTACACTGCACTGTGGACGCAAACTAGCAATCATACTGGCGCAAGAACTTGTTGTTTCCTCTATTGACCGATTCTGTGACGCGCTATGTGTATTTTTGGCATGGGCGCAGCCATAGTGGGTGTATCAGCCGACCCCCCCTCCGCACTCCCCCACCCCTCTCCCTACATTAGCACGCGCGCAGAATGAAAAACTGCTTTAGCCAATAGGCGTCTCGTACTGAGTGCGAGAATGCTTGCTTAGTGCGCGAACCTTTGTTACAAGTGCGTGTAAACATGTTGCCCCTGGGTGGGGGAGAGCAGGGGGGGGGGGGGTCGGCTGATACACCCACTATGGCTGCGCCCTGTGCCGTAAAATGTCTGCTGCCCTCAACGAACCCGAATCGGTCAATAGGGCTTTTTACACTTGTAAAATTTTGCTTAGCCCCGGACCAACGGTGGGGCTAAGGGGGGGCCTTAGCCCCACCATTGGTACGGGACTATCCTTAGCCCACTTTCTGTTTACACTCGTTTTTGCCAAAGTGGGCTAACCCCACCGATAGTACGGTACTATCTGGCCCTGCAAAATAGCAGGGGTTAGCACCGCAATTGCGGTGCCAAGCAAGTGAGTGTAAACAGAACGAAAAAATAATCCTGGGCTAAGCGACGGAGACGAAGTCCGACCCTCAATGACCAATCAGAAACGAGGTAATCAAGTGCTGCCGGTGCGTGCGTGTACGTGTACAGTACACAGCGTAATTATGAATATTCATGTGGTTTGGAAAGTCCGGGGCTAAGAAATACGAGTGTAAAAAGGTCAGTTTTCTCCTTAGCCCCGGACAAGAGATAGTACGGGACTAATTGGCGAGTGTAAAAAGCTGAAAAAATTGGTACGGGACTAACGGTAGTCCTGGGTCAGAGAAAGTCCGGGGTTAAGAAACACAAGTGTAAAAAGCCCTTATAACGTGTCTTGATATGGTAATGTCGAAATCTGGTGCCACATTCTCAAAGCCAGCTCTTTCTACAAGTTTGCTCAATTATCACGAATTCAGCCATGAAATTACTAAAGACGATTATGAAATCAAACATCAAGATTTGGCAAACAAACTGATACTAAATCAAGATAACCGACACGGGTTAATTTAATTTTACGGCGATGTATACAAAATGCGTCATATTGTTTTGAACCCCTAAAATTGGCTGACATTAACATTTCTGCTGACACTGTGTGGCTTTTCTCCAATATATTCTACCGTCGGATTATGATGACAAGTGACAAACGGTGTTTATATAAGACTAGAAATGTGATTGATAACTTGGTTGATTGCTGAAGTCAGACGTTTGTACTGAGTATAAAATTTTATAAGAATTATCTGCTGGGTGTCGAAATCTGGGTCCTGTTGAAAACTGGTGCACTAACGGTATTTATCGACCGTACTGTACATCCGTACGGTACGGAGCACGTACACGTTTGCATGTACGTGTGCTACTTACAAGTATGTAAGGTCTATGTACGTTACTTCTGACCAATCCATATTGCCAGCCCAAGAGCGAGCCTTAGCCTTATTAAAAAAAAAAAAAAAAATCAAGGGGCAAGCATATCATTTTGCCCACCCCCCTCCATAATTCCAGAGACGAGAAGATTTTCTTACCTTTTTTGTTTTGACAGAAAAAAAAAAAGTTGCCCCATAAAAATATTGGAGGGGCAAGTATATTATAATTTTGCCCCCCCCCCCCCATAATTAATAATTCCCGAAATGAGAAGATTTTCTGGCTTTTGAAAGAAAACAAAAATGTTGCCCCCATAAAAATATTGGAAGGCAAGCGCACCATTTGCCCAACCCCACATAATCATAATTCCCGCGATGAAAAGATTTTCTTGCTTTTTTGTTAGGAATTTGTCCAATTATTTCACCCAAAAGCAGTAGCGTAACTACGGAGGGGGGGGGGGGTGCCCTCCCCAATCCGCTGGTAAAAAAAAAAAAAAAAAAGACTTACCAAAGTAGTAATTCAAGGGTTAGTAAACTGCTTTTGATTGAAAGGGTGACCAAGAAATAAGATATTTTTCTATGATTTCCTTTAACCATGTAAGTAGGTATATAGTGTGAAACATTGTTCAAAAAGCCCGGAGCCGACAAAAGATTGTGATTCAGCGTGATTCCTTGCTGGCATTCGGCATAATATAAGCAGGATGTGCGCAGTTTACTTGAACATCCGAACGGCAAAAAGAGTCGCTATGTAATGTTGCGCAATGTGATTTAGAATGTACACCTTTGTACCTTACGCTTCGTTATATCAAGCTAGATCATTGATTTTGCAGTGTTGCTTTACATAATAGTCTATATGAAAATGTCTTGCATTGCCAATAAAAAGACTTGACCTGGGCTAATTCCTAACTTTTCCATGTATATAATACACACACACAAACAAACACGCACAATTAGGGGATGCTCTTAAGTGCAGATTTTGAACATCCTTCCCTCGCTTGGTCACTTCGACGCCACCTCGCTGGTCATACCTCCTCCAGTCATGAACATAAACCGACACCCTTGACTATCAGTGGCGGATCAAGGGGGGGGGGGGGGGGGGGGGCGCACCGGACGTCATCCCCCCCCCCCCCTCTTAAAGGTCCAGTTTACCTTTGGGAGCAGTGATTTCAAAAATGTTCAAGATATCCCATTTGATGCATATGTGTAGGTCTGCTGTATCATAAAACATCCCACCATATGAAATATTTGCAATGAAACCTAAAATATAAGGAGATATCAGGGTTTTTCTTCATAAACCGTAACTGTATACGGTTTAGTCTGGAAACATCTTTATTATAACTATTGTTCACATTTTCTGTATTAAACAACACTTAACATCGATTATACGAATTCAAATTTTGACAGTGGTCGTTTCTATCCCTAACTCACATTTTAGAACTATTTTAAAGCACTAATGCTGGGTTTTTGTTTCATCTGCAAATGGTAAATTATGCCTTTAATTTCCAAAGCGAAAAAATATAGCTTCAAACGGCAGTTTTTGGACTGTAAAATGTCAAATTTTTCAAGCTCGCTCGCTCCGCTCGCTCGCATTTAGTTATAATAACATTCTCCTGAAGTTGCTGCCAGTAATTACCGGCAGTCGCGCCCGATGCGCCCCCTTCCCTTAATTTCCAAAGCGAAAATGTATAGCAACAAACGGCAGTTTGGAGACTGTAAAATGTCACAATTTTCAAGCTTGCTCGCTCGCATTTAAATTCTCCTGATATTGCTGCCAGTAATTGCCAGCAGTTGCGCCCGGTGCGCCCCCCTTAATTTCGAAAGCAAAAAAGATATAGCTTCAAACGGCAGTTTTTGGACTCTAAAATGTCAAAATTTTCAAGCTCGCTCGCATTTAATCTTTATGCAATTCTTCTGATGTTACTGCCAGTAATTGTCAGCAGTTGCGCCCGGTGCGCCCCCACCCCTTAATTTCCAAAGCGAAAAAATATACACACAGAGAAATTACGGTTCTAATTTGCACCCTAGAGGGTGCATATCGTTGTAACACCAGCGGCTCCTTTTAGGGTTCTATTTTTGGGGGTGCTTATTTAGCACCCTATATTTAACACCATATATGGTGCATATTTGCACCCCTCCATTGGGTTCCCTTTCTGCACCCAATAGGGTTCATATCGTTGTAACACCAGCGGCTCCATTTAGGGTTCTATTTTTTGGGGTGCATATTTGCACCCCTCCATTGGGTTCCCTTTCTGCACCCCATAGGGTGAACAAAAATTCAGGTGCAAATTTGCACCCTTTGTGGTTCATATCGTTGTAACACCAGCGGCTCCATTTAGGGTTCTATTTTGGGGGGTTCTTATTTAGCACCCTATATTCAACACCCAAAAAGGTGCAAATATAGACCTCTATACAGGGTTCCTCTTCTGCACCTCATACCTGCACCCATTATGGTTCATATTGTTATTGTTGTAATTTTGCACCCTATGGGGTGATAAAGTCACCGCAATATAGGATGCGATGCAATTTGCACACGTCTCTATATAGGGTTACCTTTCTGCACCCCATATGGTGAAAATTATAACCTTTTTGTTAAAACCAAAATAATTATATACTGGATGCCTTCACTAACTTCACAAACAATTACCTAAGGTCTACTGGATGCCTTCACTGACTTCACAATTAACTAAGGTAACACTCCAGACATGAAGCAAAATAGCATGCATACAGTAGATTTACACACAGTTTCTCAGTCATTTAAATCCGCAATCTTTCGAAAACTGAAGTCAGAGACTTCAATTCAACAACAAATAGAGCATAAACATGATGAATACAGTGCATACTTACATATAGATTATTAACATTTTAATATATGTCTCATGGAAGAGGGACAAGTTAACAGCGATTTTCTTTTTCATGGTTTACTTTAAAGTGAACATGAAATATACATTGTATTTCTACAAATTCTAATACGAGATGTATTATTTTGTCATAAAAAGGGCAATGTAAATCAAAAATGTATGACATTTCGTCAGTGCATTGAATAAGAAAAATAATATTCGTTCTTTCCATCACATGATTACCTTTTCTTCTTTTAAAGGAAGTTACTACATTGACAAAAAGCACTAATTCTTTTTATACAAAAAATCCCTGAAGCTTGCGCAGAGTAATAGTAAACTATGTGACAAATATCTTTCACATTGTCCTTCTACTTCTAGAATGGATCATAGATATGCACATTGAATTTACCGGTACATCTTACGGTAATCAAAAGCACCTTTATGACGCTCTTAGACATTAACAGCGATATGTCAACTCTGATTTCTGGTACACAAGTTATTGCCAAAACAATGAAGGGTATGGCAAAGTTCTGTCATATATATTTGAAACTCACTACTTGTACTGACATATTCCATCCAATTCCAAGATTGAGAGCTTGCAAATGTGCCCATTATACAATTAGTATACTTCACATTTTGTTTTTCATATATAATTACACCAATGATACGAAAGGTGAAAAAAAGAATAAAAAAATGAAGAATGCACATCTAAATTTGGTTACTTTTTTATGCACACAGCTAAAGATATGTCCCAGTTATAAATCTTTGGCAGAATAGCACATCTGAAAACACTTTTCATTGCATCAAATTAACATTAACAATTCCACAGAAAATGTTAACTCAAAAAGGGAAAATAAGGTTAACCAATCAGTGGTATTACAAACTGGACATAAAGAGGAAGGAATATGTCTTGTGAGACAAGTTTAAAAACACATTTTTTGATACATTGTGTTTTTTTTTCAAGCGATGGAAACAAGAAGCACATTGTACTCAGTAGACCATAAATATAATTACACAATGTATGCAGTTTAGCCCCAACATTCAAAATATTGTAAAGAGCAGTCGATTTTTCACATTCATAAAGCAGGTATTGGTATTGGCACCATCACAAGCATAATGATCAGGAGCAAAATATATTATTATTACTATTATTATTATTATCATCATTATTATCATTATTACTATTACCATTAATATCTTACAGATTTATGATCATGCATGAGAAATACCTCAAGTGTTGATGTATACAGTCTCACAACTCTTCCAATCATTTTAACACTTAATTTTCACCAAACCTTACACAAATATATCAGCACTTTATACAACCTACTTAAAGAAAGCTTAAAATTATAATCAGAGTTAGAGGGCAAGTCCACCTTCATATAGACCTACATGTGGATTGAGTGAATGCGCTGCAATAAGCCAGTCCGGAGATAGCTCATGTGCACAAAGGTACAAATGACCTTTCATTTTTCTCATTTGGTTAGGCACTTCACTCAACTCAAAGTGACATAATGCAGCAGCTTGCCCACCATAGCCATTTATGGAACTCATATTCAAAGAAAGAATGAACCTAACCAGTGTAGATGAAGTGACCAGTATGGTTCGTCAATCAACACTTAGGGAATCATCTATTTTATCAAGTGCTGTTTTGAATATGTTAACAAACTTTTTTTGTGTGTTAAAATTGCCAAATACCAGGCTTGCTGTCAAGTGGATGTACTGGCAGGCACCATTTATAAGGATTCCATGAATAATCCTAGCATTACAGATGCTTATCTCAGTGAAATTAAAAAAACAACCTGTCTCTCGGTACAAATAACCTTTTTTTCGCACATGCTCAAACTGGTACCCCGAACTGGCTTATACGATAAGAACACATCAGTAAAAAAATTGAAAGCGGACATTCAATTCAAAAGTTAATAATCTTTAAATCATTTGTGCAGTCGCATGTGTAGAACAATTCAAGGAAAACCTAAAGAGAATTTCACATTTCTTTTCTCTTAGGAAAAACATGCACAATTCCTCGACAAGTCAATCCTTATAAATTATTATACATAAAGGGTTTGTGAGAAAATCATGCTTTTGTCAAGTGTCACAAAGCTACTCCACTTATGACATTGCATTGCCAGAGATTGCCCAAAATTGACATACATTGTGTGGCTGTCTACTACAAAAAAAAATCAGGCGACTTATTTTTTTTTTTGTTCTCTACTTAAACAATCAATTCAAAGTGTGCAGGTGTTGTTGAAGCACTGAGGCTATCGATGGTGAAGAAATATCTAAAATATGAACAATACAAAACTAACCCCATGTTGTATAGTATGAAATATAATGGAAAGCATACTTTGAGTATTTTATATCCATTAGCAGATTCATATTTTCATCCATAATTTACCCCCCCCCCCCCCAAAAAAAAAAAAAAAAAGATAAAAGTGCATAGAAGTCAAGTTCTCTTAAGTTCGGTCTCTTGTATTTTTCTATTATACATTTCTTTAGAGTATTCTTGTAAATATTCAATGCCAGTGCATTCTAAGAAAGGGAATAACCTGACAACAGTTTAAAAGACAGAATAAATAGTTATCATTATCTATGAAATTAAACATTTTCACATATATTTTGCAAAAGAAAAAATGCTAATCTTCATTTCATGGAGTGGCTTCATGCTCACCCTCGGCTAAAAACAGGGAGTTGATTACTTTCTGGATTAAAATGGAAAGATGTTTCTAGAGCCGTGGTGTTTAGCAATTCTAATGGGGGGGGGGGGGGAGGGGGGAGATTCAATGTGACCCATCTCAAATTTTATATGGTTTAAACATACATGACATATTATAGGAGTCTCATTACTATGCCTCCACCCTGAATGGTGCCGGAGGCATATGTTTTCAGGTTGCCTGTCTGTCTCCCGGTCTGTACAGATGTATCTATGGAAAAATTGATGGGCTTTCATCAAACCTGGTTCAGGGATACTACATGATGCTGATGATCTTATTGGCTTTTGGACTATATCTGCTAAAAGTCAAAGAAAATTTGAAAATAACTTTTTTGCTACTTCTCTAGTCAGGGAAATCGGTGTACTCGTGTGTACTGGTTGGTTGGCGCATTCAGTTGGGTACAGCAAGGTTTCATCCTCTGCTTTCACAGGAAAGCCGACTCCCAACTTCTTGTTCTCGTAGTCAAGGTATATCTGCTCCTCTGCTTCAGCAACCTGCAGCTTGGTCTCATAGCTAATCTCATCTTACGCTGCATAAGTCGAAACTCCTCGAGCTCTAGTTTTTGATGCGTTTCTATAGCAGCTGCTTCAGCTGCCAAATAGTATGCCCTTCAGGCCATCACTCTCAGAAGAACTGGCATGGCTTCCACACTGACTCAACGAGGAACCAGGATTGACATCCTGAACATCTTCCATCTCCAGCTCTGGCATCCTATATGGCTCACCAGTCTCTCGAGGTTGACCTGCATCACTCATCCTGAAGACCATTATTGAACTTGATGCATAGTGAACTCGATGATAAATAATCAATCAAACACAGGTCCCTTTGGCCCAGTATGAGACCAAGCTAACACCATGCATCAGCATGGATCAGCAAGGTTCAACCTGTAATTGAATACAAAAAAGTTCAACATACAATCAATATTGGAATAGGCCTACATGTATCTACCTGCTAAAGTATGGGATCAAGTGGTTGTACTTCTGAAGTGATTTACCGTTTACATTACATACAACTTGTACCTTGTTTGTGTGACTTATTTTATGTCATGTCTAGCACATGCAACTTCTCCAGTGGATATTATCTAAATTCACATATCGTGTATCATTGCTTATGCTCTGTGACTATGGCATTATAACACACATTCTAGTTTCATTGATAGACAACAAGGAGTTAAGGCCAACCTAAATTTTCTGACTTCAATCTTCATACATGTCTTAAATTCTCCTAAATGAACCAGGAACACTATTTTTCTTCATTAGGCACATCATACATGCATACATCGTTCTTTCTGTCAACTTCACAGAAACCAATATCCAACTGAGCCTCAACTCGGCTCAAACGTAATAATTCCCATTAACGAAAATGATGCGACTATATCCGGTCACCTATTTACGTACATACCTTGGTAACTGCGTCCAGCAGCCCCATACGCATAGCGTAATTACGCTATGCGTATGGGGCTGTTGGTCGTAGTTAGTACACGCTGTACCTTGGTTGAGGCTTTCCGTATTACCGTGCACTTTCATTGACTTATTCGCTATGCTTTACTGTAGGTATGATCGCACTTCTGACATGTTAGTACACATGTACCTCGATACAACTCTTTCGCATCAGTTTTCACCACTCAGCATTCTATGAGCATAATTCACACATATCATCATCGATTACTGTGAAATATTTTCAACGGAATTACAGTACAATTATCTACTCACAACGTTTGGCTCATCAAAAAGATTAATTCATCACCCCAACCTCACGGTCGTCTGTCCATTCCAAACGAGGAACTTCAGTAGTATGCACGTACGTATACCGCGCGACCTACGACGTGGCGTGCGCATGCAATTTTAGCTTTGCCATTGACCAAGTGCTCAACGGTCCACGCGTGCACGCATAATACGTGTACTTTTACTCGTTTGCTTTCTCTCTATGATAACGTCATTGAAATGATATTCTTGATCCCGGTGCGAGAAGAAAAATCAAATGTTTAATTCAAGTAGTAATTTTTTGAGTACAGTATTACTGATGACACTGTTACTCTTTAACAACGTGTAGTTATATTTTCAAATAAAAATATACGATAATATCCAAAGATAGTGTGGCATTTTAAGCAAACACCATTCAACACCCACATGTCAGCTTTCGGGGAAGACTACGGAATGGTTCCAAATTCGAACCCTTAAGACTTGGCTCCCTTTAGGGTTCGGATTTGCACCCTTACATCCATCCCGAACCCTACAAGGTGCTACGTAGTTAGATTTGCTCGTAGGGTGAAAATAAGAACCCTAATAGAACCCTACTTTCTCTGTGTGTAGCTACAAACGGCAGTTTTTTTACTGTAAAATGTCAAAATTTTCAAGCTCGCTCTCTTCGCTCTCTCGCATTGAATCGTTATGCAATTCAGTTGCTGCCAGTAATTGCCAGCAGTTGCGCCCGGTGCGCCCCCCCCCCCCCTTAATTTACAAAGCGAAAAAATATGGCTAAGAACGGTAGTTTTGGGACTGTAAAATGTAAAATTATCAAGCTCGCTCTCTTAGCTCGCTCGCATTTAATCGTTATGCAGTTCACCTGATGTTGCTGCCAGTAACTGCCAGTAAATTGCACCATTTACAACATCAAAATGCAAAGCGTTTTCACCGCGGGAGGGGGGGGGGTGGGGGGACAACTCCCTCCTACAGCCTCCTCCCCCCCCCCCCTTTGCTCGCTCCCTCGCATACTGACAGCCCCCCCCCCCCCAAAAAAAAAAGAAAGAAAAAAAAAAGAAAATGAAACCCTAGCTACACCGGTGCCCTTTCCTCGCCTGGTTTCCCTAAAAAAAAAAAAAAAAAAAAAAAAAAAAAAAAAAAAAAAAAAAAAAAAAAAAAAAAACACTAAAAGTGTGGGGATTGAGAACTTCCTAAATTCCAAATGTCTGTCCAAACAATCTCATTACATTTAGTGTCAAAACGCACCCCCTTGAAAAAAAAAACTGGTGACGCCCCTGAGTTTGTTAACGGTGGTTGACCATTGAGCCATTTCAGCAACGGGAAAACACAATGGCCATTACAAGCATTAAACAACGATAAACGAGACTTTGCAATCAACGAATAATTTGCTATGAGACTATGATGTAAATGTCATTAATCTTGGTACATTTTCCAGTTATCAGTTACAGAATGTAGGCGCGATGTTTCTGTTGACTGAAAACAAAATTTGTTGAATTGAATTGGAATAAGCATGTAGACAGATGCAGATTTGTCACTGGACTTGGTATCTCTGAGACTAACCTGTTGACGAAGAACGCTCCCTTTCAATCCATGATATTTAGCCATCGTGAGTGGTGCCAATTTTTCCATCAGCGTGAGCTCGCATTGTGCAAAGTCGTAACATTCCATTGCTTCCTGGGAATAAGGAAGGAAAAATTCTTAGCGCCAAGATTCTCTTCCCGACCATCATCCCCCAACAGATATAAAAGAATCTAATCAAGAATTGATCTTATGATGTCACGCAAAATCAATTCTAATTGAGATACGGTTCCATAATGTAAAATAATTGACGCTATTCTTTTCATTAAACGATAAAAAGTTAAAAGAACCAATGCAATACAAATGCAAGTTCACTTGTGTTGATTTATGATAACCTCAACATTACCTATGTGGGCAAATGAATATCGAAATATATACATGTATATAAAACCGACAAGTCTATTTTTGAAGATTTTGAAGTAAGGTCTCTGTCATAAAGTACAAAATAATAACTTTTAAATGATATATTGGTCACTACATATAAAGGTACATTTTTGAAGTTATGGTCAAAAGAAGCAAAAATTTTCTTATTATTCTCTTTATTTTTCTTGACCTTTGATCGCAAATATCTCCATTTCGCAAATATGGACTTATCGGTTCTTGCAAACAAACTCTTCATATGTATATATATATATATGTATATATGATCATTATTACTGTTACAGTAATTGCCAGCAGTTGCGCCCGGTGCGCCCCCCCCCCCCTTAATTTACAAAGCGAAAAAATATGGCTAAGAACGGTAGTTTTGGGACTGTAAAATGTAAAATTATCAAGCTCGCTCTCTTAGCTCGCTCGCATTTAATCGTTATGCAGTTCACCTGATGTTGCTGCCAGTAATTGCCAGCAGTTGCGCCCGGTGCGCCCCTCCCCCCCCCCCCCCCTTAATTTCCAAAGCGAAAAAATATGGCTAAGAACGGCAGTTTTTTGACTGTAAGATGTAAAATTTTCAAGCTCGCTCGCTCCGCTCGCTCGCATGTAATCGTTATGCTCTTCTGATATTGCTGCCAGTAATTGCCAGCAGTTGCGCCTGATGCGCCCTCCTTAAATTCCAAAGCGAAAAAATATAGCTTCAAACAGCAGTTTTTTTTTAATGTAAAATGTCAAAATTTTCAAGCTCGCTCGCTCCGCTCGCTCGCATTTAATAATTGTTATGCCATTTTCCTGATGTTGCTGCCAGTAATTGCCGGCAGTTGCGCCCGGTGCGCCCCCACTTTATTTCCAAAGCGAAAAAATATGGCTCCAAATGGCAGTTTTGGGACTGTAAAATGTCAAAATTTTCAAGCTTGCTCTCCTTCGCTCGCTCGCATTTAATTGTTATGCCATTCACCTGATGTTGCTGCCAGTAATTGCCAGCAGTATCGCCCCCCCCTTAATTTTCAAAGCAAAAAAAATGGCTACAAACGGCAGTTTTTAGAATGTAAAATGTCAAAATTTTCAAGCTCGCTCGCTCCGCTCGCTCGCATATAATCGTTATGCCATTCTCCTGATATTGCTGCCATATTTGTTGTTTCACACCGTCATTCCATAATCCATTTATAGGGGGACAAACCCCTCCCACAATCTCCCCCTTGCTCGTTCCGCTTGCTCGGGCTCGGTCGCGTTCATGACATCAGTGTAACTAAGAATTATTACTAGAAGTTTATTTAAATTATACCATTTATAGGCAAATTGTTCAATAACAATTTACTTCAAA